>BPLQ01013030.1:0-13480 GCA_021605075.1 Caerostris darwini | reverse complement strand
TAAATTATTTCAATTGTAGCAATTTTATATATATATATATAATTTATATATATATATATATAGAATACTAATTTACATCATTATTATTTTTATATCATTTTAAATTTATTCCGAAAAGTTTTTTCGCTTGAAATTTGATATTTATTATTTCACGCAAAAGTTGGCGAGTCATACTAAGGACAAATTTTACAGTAAAAATGATTAAAATTGGGTTACTGAAATAATTGTAATGCAGTCTAAAATAATTTCAAAATTTTCTAACAGCTGATATCTGATACACTCTGAAGGATTCCCGAAAGTTCGAAAACCATTGTAAATTAATTGGTCCCTTTCTCTCAAAGTGAGTAACATAGGTGCAGCCCTTATGTCGAAGATCACGGTCTATTTGCCAGCTGCATTAGAAGAAGAAAAAAAACTTCTATGGCATGGCATGGCATGTTACAAACCACCAAATGTCTATGACATATTACCTTTGATGACTTGTGGAAGCAGTGTGATTTGTTATGTACTTCCACACATCCTAAGCCCCTTTTATTTAGGCAAAAATGTTATGCAGAAGTTATTAAATCCAGTGGTTGTATCTTGAAGTGCTACATTTTTAGCATTTTAAGACATAAGCTTGAATATGTAGGTGAAGCTGTAATTTTAGTTTTGTGAAAGATATGAATTTCATTTTTCTTATTCTTCATTAAATTGCATTTTGGATTGCTAGTGGTTTGATTAATATTTTATGTAATAAATTTTATTGTTGTAGTAACCATGCTTGGTTGCTACAAATACCATTGCATTCATCTAACTTCTGCAAATTAGTAAAACTAATTTGTAAATTAATAACCTCTATTTGTACTTCAAGCATACATATTTATCTTTATTTGATCAGAATTAATATTGGAAATATGTGATTTAGTGGTGTTTTTTTAGTGTTAGCATGCTACTCAATAATATTTTTTATTTTTGAATTTTTTATAGTGTTTCAAAGATGTTGCTCCCAAGTTAGGAAAATTACTTAATGACGACAAATTAGGACAATTACTTCCTTTAAAATTGACTATCCTGAATTCTCTCAGATTATTAATTAAAAATGGTAAAATTATTTATTTTGTAAAATTGTTTTTTAAGTCTTCATTATTTTTTTTATTTTGAAAAATGTGAACAATGGTTTAAATTATTTGAATAATTTATATTATTGTTACTTACTGGTAATAAATATAACTTAGCTATAGTAATAGCTATAAATAAAAAAATATTATGGATGTTTAATTATTTCAAATGTAACATATTTTGTTATATAAAATATGTATTTTTTAAAAATTAATTTTGACTTTTTAAGTAAATAAGATTTTATAAATTTATTTCTGATATTCCACAATTTTTATTTCTATTTTCTTTTTCTAATTGAGGAAACTTGAACAACTGTTTAATATCAAAGTTATAATTGTATTAACAGGCAGCTTAAAATTATAATGTTCAATTGAAAACTATTTGAAAGGAAAACATCTAATTTGCTTTTTAAGTCTAGTGTAAATAGTTTAACCTTTAATCTTTTTTTTAATATAGAAGTTATTGTATTTTATTTCTTAATTCTAAAAATGCAATCAAATATATTTTACAGTAGATAATTATAGTAAAATTTTTACATTTTGCAGAAGAACATAAAGAGGAAATGTCCAAGTATGCAAAAAATTATGTTCCCATTCTCTTCAATTTGTATCTCACAGAAACAAAGAATAAAGAAGAGGAAAAAATTCGCCTTGCTGTTTATGAAACTTGTAAACTATATATTCAAATAGCTGATAGAACGGCAATTTTTTTATAATTAAATGATTTCTCATATTTGTAAACTGCTGTAATTTATAGCAGTTTATATATGTATAAAATCTACTATAATATACAAGAATTATTTTTCATTCATGTTAATGTTTATTTTTAAAAAAAAATTGTTTTGAGTAGTTAATTGGAATATTTTGGTGTGAACTATATTTTTAAAGAATAAATTCTGTAAAAGTGTTAAAAAACAAATAGAAAATGATTTGAAGTTGTATTATGTATTAGCAATACTTAAATATATTTAAAATATGATTATTTACATATAAATATTAATGCCATGCCAGTAGTCTTATTATGAACTTTTATAATCAATAATAGCATTATTTAAAAATTCAGAGAAAGTGAAAAAAAAATGCATCAGATATTTCTAAACTGTAGAGTTATAATACAATTTTGTTTTAATTTTTATTTCAGTTGATTACAATCTATTTTCAAACTGGTATGCAAAAAATGCGCTCATCGGAATCAAAAGATTTCATATTGTAAGTAATTTTTTTTAATATCCGTATGTTTGTATTTTACATAACAATTTTTAAATTATTTTAACGGGATTTTGAATAAATTTTTAGGCATGGAACACTAGATGTTTGTAAAGCAATGATTTCTTGTATTGATGAAGACCAAATAAAAGAATTATATGAATATACCAAATCTTTACTTCAGGTAAATATGTTGATTTTGATAATTCTTTATTTTTAATTGTATTTTTCCTAATTTAAAATATCCAAATATCCTTTGAGTATTGAAATTAAATTATAAATGTTTAATTTATTGTTCATGTTAAATTAGTAGTTGAAAATATATTTGTTTATGACTATTTCTTTTTGTACTTTTGCATTTTTTCTTCACAAAAGAAGATACTCTTGCATCTCTGTGTTATTTTAGCAATTAACTCATACTTCTGAAAAAAACTGTAACAAATTATTTTTCAGAATTATTCGATCTGTACATTAAAAAAATGTTTTCATCATTATCATAATATACGTTCTTTAATAATGTTGAATATTTTTATAGTTAAAATAACATTATTTTCTAAAAAATAATTTTTAAATGTTAGCCCTGTACATTGTCAAAAAAAAAAAAAAAAAAAAAAGCATTGTTATTGAACAATTGTCATTACATTTAGATGCATTTTTAGAATTATTTATAAATTTCAAAACTGATAAAGGTTGTTCTTGTCATTATTTTATGAGTTTAATTTTAATAAATATGTTGTATTTTTTTCAATCTTTTATTGTTGACTATTTCAATATTTTATTTTATTTAATATGTTCAATATTTTATTGTTGTATAATTAAATTTGTTGGTACTTTTCTAAAGGTTCAGAATTATAAGATTTTTTAGAAAATACATATTGTATTCATTTGTATCTGTTCTATGCATTATCTAAGACATTTTTTTCTTAGTATTTTAAAGTGTGAGAAGCATACATTTAAAAATGATTCTTCAAAAAAAAAAATTAAATCTTATATTTGACAGATGTTTCAACTTCCCTTTATTTGAGAATTAGAAGAAAGTTATTGATACTTCAGTATGAAGCAATTATGAATAATTCCATTGAAGTAGTCAGCTGGCAATCAAAAATATGTTCAATACTTCTGTAATGCTCAAATATTATTGTATAAATCTTAGAATATTATTAATTTTCAATTTTTGTGCTTTAGGAATGAATAATGTAGAAAAAAAAAAATCATATAGTGTCACTAGTTCTTTTCTTTTGAATTTAAAAATAAATTTAATTCAGGCATATTTTATTATAGTTATATTATTTTTTCCTATGATACTTTTGTTATTGAAAGGAAAGATTATATTGCAGATTACTTGAATTGTTTATTCAGTAAGATTTTTTCAAACTTGTGGCCAGAGGTAGGAAATCGGGGCTGGAACATTTTTGAAGGAATTTTAAAACTGGTTCTTGTATAAAGTTTTTGTTTTTTCAAAATACTAGGAATTATTGTTCAAATTAAATATTATGGAGGCGATTCAATCATATCCTTCAATAATATAACCAGTAGCAACGATAATTACAGCTTTAAAAGCATAACCAAGTGAGTATTGTGATATTTTAATTCAACAGAAAGTTTTGAATTTAGAAGAAAGAATATTTAGTTGAAGATCGTATAGAAGCTATTCTATTATTAAGATAAAATAAGATTTAATGCATTGCAAACATAGCATCTATATACATAATAAATGTAAAATTTTTGCCTATCTTAAGATTATTGTATAATTCTTAGGCATCTGTTAATTTGATAGTTATTTTTTATAGGATATATGTATTTTTTTAAGCAAATTTAGGGTACAAAGGTCCTTTTTGAGTGAGTGTAAATACTGTACCTTTAAACCTGTAAAAAATACTTTTTTATAGATATATAAAGTCATTGAATTTATTTTGCGCATATTTTTGGATTCATTAGTCAAGATAATAATATATTAAATTACGAAAAAGAATTTGTATTTCATTGATTTTTTGTTTTTAACGGAATGAAAACAATACAACTAAAAAGAAAATCTACAGTCTAATCAAGGAAATTTGTAGCTCTGAATCTGAATCTTGTAAATCTTTCATTAAATCTCATCTTAGTGATTTAAGATTACTTCTTAGTGAAACTATGAATGGTTTAACTCCAGCTACTAGAGCGGTAAGAAATATCTGCATTTTAACTATTTTTTAATTCATTTTTTTAATATGTACAAGTATTTTAAGTAATTTCTTTTAATGTTTAAAAAGATGTTATGAGTATGAGAAAGCAATCATTGTATTAAAGGTAAAACACTGGAAAATTTTAGTTTATTTTTATTTAAGTGTAAAGTTTGAGCCTTAAAATTGTCATTTATCAATAAAGTTTTTTTGATCTTCAGTGCATGGAAAGTTTATATCTGATTATAAATGAATGCATGTATGTATACTTAAAATGTCTTTTTTTTATTATTATTTGTTTTTCTAGCTGCGATTAAATTGTCTCGGACATCTTGTTTCTCGGTCAACAATAGATGAGAAATCTACTGTTGTAGATATCATCCCAGAAGTAAGTCATAACAAATAATATTTCCTATAAAAATGTTTAAATTGCTTTATTATCATTCTATTGCTTTATTATGACTCTATTGTATTATAAACTTGTTATTAAACTTTTACATTTTTATAGGCTGTTTTGTGTACAAAAGAAAATTCTGTGAAAGCTCGAGCAGCAGCGTATAGTTTATTGATAGTAATTGGTCATGCATTACACAAATTTACACCTGATAATCCTAAAGGTATGCATAATATTTTTTTAACTATATCAAAGTATTTTAACTGGCCTTTGGTTTGTACAAGACATTCATTAAAACAATTATTTAAAAAAAAAACATTTATTAGATGCATATTAAATTAGATAATTAAGAATTCATAGTGATCTGTTGTCACTCTTTTAATAAAAAATTAAATCAGCACAATTTTCATCATTCAAATATTTATTTCATTCATCATACTTTTTTTCAAGATTTCAAAAGTTTTAATAATCACGAGTGTAATTTAGCTGTGCATTAAATTTTGAGATGCATTTTTAAAGCTTATGTTTTTGAAAATATTTTGTTGTATATAATCATGTTACTAATAACTTGATGATTAACTTTAAAAAGAAACTATGAAATGTTATATAATTAAAGATGAATATCAATTGTTAACTTAAAAAAATGTAGTATCTTCTTTGATAAGAAGCAAAAGCAATTTTGAGGCATCTTATGAATAATTTCATAATGAATATTCTAATAATTTTATAAAATTATTCCAGTGGCATGTTACTTTAATCTACAGATAATAAGTCACTCATTTTTATTTCTGTGTATTGTTATGAAATATCAGTAAAATATAATTCTTTACTGTGAAATCTAAAAATGCTTTATTTAAATTATGTAGGGCTTTGATTTATCATTATCTCCCACTCAATGGACCTTCTACTCTTGATTTCTTAACTATATTATAGTTGCTGATTACTCTTCAAATTTTTAGCTTTTGACATTCAAATTTACAATAATGTTTCTTTATTATTATTATTACTATCAAGAGTTAAGAATTTAGATTTTAAACAGAAACTTATATTTCTAAATTTGAATAAAATGTATAGTGTAGAAGTAACTATTTGTTTAGGCTTTTATTTTTAATAATTTATTGACGAGTTTGAATATAAGAGAGTAGAGTAACTGTACCTAAATCATACATCTGCTGTAAATCTAAATTACAAAAGAAAAGCGTGATAAAATTAGCTGTAAGACTAATGGTTAAAAGAGAAGAAAAGAAAAAAAAAATAGCACAAGATACAAGTGTTCGCATTTAACAACAAGAAGGAGGAGGTGGAAAACGCTGAATATAGTGAAACTGGAGTCTTGGTAGGAATGTCAGAATTCTATGAATTTGAGGGGTCATTTTTCTTCTATTGCTGGGGATAAGATTCGTTTTTGTTTGAGCTTGAGTTTTCTTGTTACTGTGAAACAGTAGAGGTTTGGATGATGCAATACTTGCTTTCAAAAAGTTTGATTTATTGTTCTTCGATCAGTTTATTATTTATTTTCCATGCTTATTATTAGTAGTTGAGGAGGGCCCAACTTGTGGCAATGTGTGTCGCTGATGAGCATTAGGACAGAGGTTCATCCACTGGTGGTTTTGTTGTAGACACTGTTTCAAAAAACGAGGAAACTGTGGCATTTGTGATGTTCAGCATCTTGCCTCATTAGTCAGATTACTTGGTGGGAGTTTTCCGGGTTTTCTCCCATACTATACTCAAATGAGGGGTAGTTCCCCCTAAAAGTCCTCTCTTAAGGCACTTCCCTCCTTCAGCATCACAGAGCCAAGTCAGACTTTTACCTATGGGTGCTCCATTACAACAGAAGCTACCTCCCTTCCTTTCCCTCCTTCCATGAGAACACACAGCTTCTTGGACTTGGTTTAGATGTTGCTTCTACCAAATGGGATAAGAAATAGTTGAGAAGGTCATAAATTGCGATTCCATCAATAGTTGATTCATTTCTACATATATATATATAATTTTTTATGGATTTTTTATTTGAGTAAGTGAATTTGCACTAAGATTTAAAGAAGAAAAGCTATATTTCTTCTTTTTTCTAATCCATATGCATAAGTAATTATGAGGTAAAAATTTATATAGAGGAAGAAATTTAACTTAGAAATGTAATTAAGCGATAAATTGAAATGAAAAAAGTGTATTACTTTTAAAACAAAATAATTCAATGACTTAAATTACGACAATCTTTTTTTTTTTTAACTTTTAAAATAGTCCTTTTCTTGTTAAATTCTGTAATATTTCTTCTTAAAATGTTTGATGCATTATTTTTTTAAATTAATCATGAAGAATATTTTGAGAATTTATATTAAAGTGCTCCAATAAAATCTTTTTTGAGATTATCAAAATTTGTATACATTTTTGCATGTCATTTCAAGAATTTATTTTTGAAAATTCTTTTAAAATTGTTTCCAGTTTTTTTATTTTTAGTGTTATAAAAGGACAATATATAAACTTCTTTGAATTTCTTATATACAATATCAATGAAATAATATTTATATGTTGTTTTAATATTGTATTTCATACTTATTATATTAATATTGTATTTAACATTGTCTTGTATTTCTTTTACTATAGGATGTTTAAAAGAATACATGACTTACCTGTTGGCTGGTTTGGCAGGGAATCCTCATTTTATAAGTGCTACTGTATTGGCTGTTGGAAGAGTCATGTATGAATTTAAAGGTATTGTTTTTAAACTTTTATGCAAGTAAATACATTTTATAAATTTGCTATGTAATTTTTATTTAAATGTTTTTTCAAAATGTTTCTTTTGCTTTTTAGATGAACTGGATTCTGATATTATTAGCAATTTAATTAGCATCATGTGTGAACTCGTAAAAGCTAAATCACGAGAAATTGTCGTTTCTGCTTTATCTTTTTTCAAAATTTTATTTGCTACAGTGGATGCAAATTGTCTTCAACCGCATGTGAAAACAATGGTAATTTATTATTATTTAAAATAGCTCTATATCATGTTATGGAACAATAACTTACTATTACTTAAATAAGTTCTTTATGAAAATTTTCTTATAAATGTGTAATATTAAAAAGCAATTTACATTTATCGGTGAATGATTTAATATTCTGTAATTAAATATTATTTTTTTAAATTAAGCATTATTATTGATATAAATATATATTTTTTTTATCAATATGTGTATGATTGAATTTTACAGCAGAATTTTTGACTAAATAATCTATTTAAGCAAAAAAAAAAAAAAAAAACCTTTCTTTTAGATTTCAAGTTTAACAAGCATAGCTAGTGATAATCAGCGAGCATTCAGGTTTAAAGTTAAAGAACTTTTCACGCGGTTAGTTCGAAAATTTGGGTAAGTAATTTTACTTATCAGTCTTTAATACATAGTATTGCATATATATACGTATTATTTATTTAGAAACTTTAATTTTAGATATGAAATGATTTCAAAGATGATGCCGCCTAATTATCAGAAACAATTAAATAATATTCGAAAAATAGAAGCTCGAAAGTGAAATAAAAAGGAACGACAAAATTATGGTGAGGAGGAGGAGGACGATAGTGATTTAGAAATGTATGGCTCCAAAGAAAAAACTATTGAGTAAATGATATCTATATATGTTATTAAAAGTATTTATTGATTAAAATTAGTTTTCAAATTTTAGATAATGAAAATGCAAATCAATATGTAATATACCTTACAATTTTCTTTTATGTTTAATTAAATATTGTACATTTTCAGTGATTTATTGGCCGATTCTGATGATGACATAATTAATGATAATGTGAAAGTAAAAGCTTCAAAATCACGAGCTAAAAAGTTAAAGGCGCAATTCTTTCAGGAAGATGCTGAAAATAACATTGTTGATTTGTGAGATCCTGTAACTTGCAACAGATCATTGAGTTAGTATTTTTTAATTATATTGTAAAAGCAATAATACTGTTGTAAGCTATCATTTGTTACATGATTTTATATGTTGGCTATTTACATTTATTTGTCTTTGAAGATTTTAAAATAAAACAAATGAATAAATTATTCTTACCGAACAATTAAATTGTTGTCCAGTAGATGGAAAATAAAAATTCACCTCAATTTTTATTAATTTATGTTATTTATGTGTAAGTGGTATACTTATTTTATAAGTAACACAACTTTTTATATTGATGCATCAATTAGAAAATTACATTTGTGAGCTTTAATGTCATGATAGATATTGTCAATTATTTTACTGTTAAATTTTAATTTACATGTATTATATTTTTTATAAAAATAGTTTTTTTTTTTTTTTTTTTTTTATATACAGCTGTAAAGACAGAAAATCAAGTGAAACGCAAAAGGCAAAATGATGATTTCAAATTATCTGCTGATGGACGACTTATTATTGAAGATGAAGATGATGGAAAAAAATCTGTGTTAAAAAGTAAAGGTTAGTACATTCTTAATGAGTGACAAAACTAAATGACAGTAAAATGTGTTTTTTATAGATCCAATTTAAGTGCTTCTATATAATAAATAGATTTAAGATGCAGTGCCTTAAATCTTTTAAAAAAATATGTTACTCCAATATATATATACTCATAAGATAACAAACAAATTCCCAAAATTTGTTTGAAGTAACTTTCATGTAAAATGTCATATACTTGAAAATTTAATTATAGGAACTAAAAATTTATTTAGTAGCTTTTAAGTAAAAAAAAAAAAAATTGGAATAAATGTCATTCTTGATCTGAAAAATAGTTTTAATCATGCTTATTCTGAAACATGGAGATTTATTAAGGTACAAACAGATAAATTAGATGCCTTAAAAGGATGGTGAAAATCTGTTGGCCAAATATAATTTTAAATTGAATGACAAATAAATCCCCTTGCAATATAAGGGGGGCATGCAAAACATGGAATTGGGCTGGGTACGTTCTCAGATTATTATTAGTTAAAATCCCTGAAGTTATCTTCACATTGGACATCAGAGAGAAAAGGATCCCAAGGAATGATAGTGAGTGATAAAAAATGGGACATGATGAATAGACTGGTCAAAGAGACCACATAAAATAGAAATGCAAACAAAAGGCCTTATACACCATTGCAATTTCCCCTGTCACTTCTAATAATGGCAAATATGTTTTATCAATATTTTGAAAGTGAAAACTGCATATTAATGGAAGGAATAACTATTAAGCTTCATTGATGAAGAGTACTATTATTTTACATGGTTAAATTTTGTCATTCAATTGGGCTATACTGTACTGGGATAGTTCAAGAGTTATTGTACTCTGATTCTATTCCAAAAGTTACAAGATATCAATTCAGCCCTCTCAAACACTATGTTTTACATGCATATTTAATTGAAAGACATTTATTGTAGAATTTTTTCATATTTTTTGTTTCAAAAAGCAATGAGAATATGCATTACATTTTCTACTTGATTTTAGTTGATTTTATTCATATTTATTTGGATGCTTTAGTTAATTTATTTTATAGAAGAGAAGTAAAGTTCAAATATGTGGTGTTAAAGTATCATCGAACTCAATTGTTAATTTAGAAGTAGTTATCATATTTTGCTAGTAAATAAACCAACACAAATCCATTTATGATTCGTAAAATAAAAATTAAAATGTCACTAATGCTTCATATAGGAAAATCTTTGTTCGCAAATGTACATACTTAATTTTTTAACTGTTTTATTTTAATTATTAATTGTTATTTCTTTGCAGATGAAAATAATTTATTATCAGATGTCATAGAACCTCTTCAGGTAAGAATATATTTATATTTATATATATATTAGTTAAATGATACTTTTATGCGTTAATTAATTTTATTTGTTTTGGTTTTCTAATTTGAATTTATGTATTATGAAAATCAATTTAATATATATATTTTTTTTCTTCTAAGAAAAAGAAAACAAAATTTGACAATTCAGATGATGAGGCTGACAAAACAAATTCTGCTCCTCTTGGTAAATTATTAATTTTTTTTTTCAGAAAATTTATTGATAATTACTTAACATTATAGAAATTTACTATTTGACTGTTTTCATAAATAAATTAAATAGTGTATATATATATATATATATTTTAAAAATTTTCAGTTCAAATTGAGTTTAAATACAATTTTCTTAGTATTCAATTTATGATACACATGATTTTACATATCGCATGATCACAGATTTTTGAGTTCGAATCCCAGCGGTGCCATGCATGTTTGTAGTGGTTTGGAATACACTTTAAACTGTAGTTTCCAGTCGAATATGACTGCAGATTGTTGGATGTAGGACTGACTTGTAAAAAAAAAAACATCTCCTGTCTCATGGGGTTGCTGCAGATATGAAAAAGAAGTAACATAAGATTTTTTTAAAAAAAGTTTCTGACAATTCTTTTATTTTAGTTTTATTTTTTTGCCTCAGTTGATTCCCTGAATGGGTTTAAAATGGTGATATCCTTTTAGCTTCTGTGGGCCTCATTTTAAAGAAAATTTTCTCATGCCACAATGCCTCAAAATTCTCATACCATGCAAGATATATTAGTTGTTGTACATTTTTTTTTATTTGTCTAATTTAAGCTAATTTAATAATAATACTCATGAATAGTGCATGATTAACTTGCTGAAGAGCTGAAATTAGAATTGGCCGGTACAAATATTGTTGTGACTACTTTCAGAAATGGGGAGACTTGATGGTGATAGTGTCAATATGTGTAAAAGATTATTAAGATTACCAATAGTCAGGGGGATAATAGTCAGAAGTTTCTGAGGTTTTTCTCCTATATAACATGCAAATGGGATTAATTACCTCTAAAATATCTTCACGGAAAGTAGTCCTGTCCTCCCCTAATCACCCTTCAGTGGGCTGTGAGTGGTATACATAAATAGTAGTACATGAGGTCCACCAATGTTATAAACAATAGTGCATTGTATGCCAAATGCCAAAAATATATAATACAAATTTTTCATTGAAAGAATCATAGATTGGTATTTAACTAAAATAAATATTCCATTACTTTTTAATATATTGTTATGTAATAAGAATTTCAAAAAATGAACACGTACATAAAGTTTCAGTGTTATTTAAAAAAATATGGTTTTATATTGGGTTGTACTAATAACAATTCAGGTCCAAAGGCTCTAAGCTTTGATTTAAATTAATTATTTAAACTTGTTATAAAATTAATGTTTAAAGTTCATTATCAATTTGTATCAATTCATTTTTTTGAAATAATTTTTTTTTTTTTTGAAATAATTATTATCAATTATTTTTTTTCTGTGTATCAATTCATTACATTTATTTGATTAAATTTTTTTAGTAAAGGAGACCCAAATCTACTTTTTTAAATGATATTTTTTTTAAAACTATATGCAGTTCATGTTAATAGAAATTTGTTATGATAAAATTAATAATTTGAAATCTTGCTATATTTAAAGTTAATTCTCTTAAAGCTGAAGTTCAATTGAGACAGCAGTTATAATGTCAATTTGATGCTTTATGAATTGTTTTATTTATATAATATGTCTGAACATATTTATTACATTTTGTAGTACATAAAGGTATCCATCGAACATTAGAATCTAAAGCTAAAAGAAGGTGCCCTGGTGAAGAATTCAAAGCAATGGTTTTTATGATTTCTTTCATTATTAATTGTATATTTTTTCTTTTAACCAACTAATTAAATAAAATCAGACTTTTTTGTAACTTTAAGATTTTTTAACATACTTTAGAGCAATTTTAAAAGTTGTAAGCATCTTCTTAATCTGTATATTATCATAGTTATTCTATTTTTATTTTTAAGTTTGTTAATATTGGTGTGTGGCTTATTTTGCAGAAAGCAGGTGGAGATATAAAGAAGGGAAAGTTAGAACCATATGCATATGTACCATTTAATAAAATGGCTTTAAATAAAAGGTAAATATATATTTTTTCTTTTGATTTATTTTCTTTAAAACAGCATTTCTGTATTTTAAAAATTGTGAATGAATTAGTTGCTTTTAAAAATATCAATTTCTAATACAAAATTATATATGTGCATAAAAAAGGGAAAAATGAATTTTATGTTTTGACATCAGATATGTCTAGTGGTACAGCAAACTCTCTTTTATATGGCATATTCTGAACAACAACTGCACTGGATTATCATGCATTAGTGTAGCTTTTAAATAGATATCATATATAAATCACTAGATTAAATTTGAAATGATTGAAACATGTACATATTTAATGTGTTTACACATATTCTGAAGTGAAAAGCTATAAATATATTTGATGAATGCAAACTGCATTATGCCACCATCTAGTGGTCAAAGTCAACAAACACCCAAATCCACACAAAAATATGAAAGTGAATGCTCGATCCATGCCAGATTTAAAGAGAGATTACTGTCAAATTTATTTTTGTTTTACTTCCTATATGAAAAACAATGTGACTTAGCTTACTTATGATGTGCTTATAATTGTGATCTATTGTTTTAGGAAACAAATGAAACTGAAAGGACAATTTAAAAACTTTGTGAATGCAGCAAAACGAGGTGCTTCTGTTGGTATGAAAAGGAAAAAAGAGAACAGGAAGAGATTTTAAATAAGTTTGATATAGAATATAAATTGCAAGAATGCTCTGTAGTTTA
>BPLQ01013029.1:0-32426 GCA_021605075.1 Caerostris darwini | reverse complement strand
GTGTCAGATGACAATGAGCTTGAACCCCTTAACACCGTCTATGTTTATGAGAGACTTAATGGAATGTGGTGTACCCGATCTTGACAATTTGGAATCTACCAGTCTTCAAAAGAGACACATGTATCGGTTGAAACTTCGTGAAGATCTACGTAAACGTTTCAGACTGGAGTATCTAGGTCATTTGAGACAAAATACGAATAAAATTAGAAAAGCTGATGGCATTAAGGTGGGAGAAATAGTTCTTATTGAAAATAAAATCTAAAAAGACTCTACTGGCCTTTAGGAAGAGTTATTGAGATTTTTCCAGGTAAAGATGGTGTTACACGTCTAGTGAAAGTGAAAACAGCTAGTGGTGAAAAATTACGTCCTGTGCAACGTCTGTATTCACTTGAGATAAATGCAGTTTCTTCGGAACCTCTTCGACATCGAGCATTGAAAGGTACAAGAAGACTTTCTCCATCTACGGAAAAAATCTAAGAAATAAGATTGCTGATCCCGTGAAATCTAAAGTCGATAACCAACCTGTACTGAACCAGAAAACCAGATTAGGACGTGAGATTAAAACTGTCAAGAGACTTGATCTTTGATATCTTAATTTAGTTTTGAGTTCTGAATTTTCAAACTCAAAAGGTGGGAGTGTCGCGTACTAGAGCGAAATTGTATACAACTCAACTCCAGAGTTTCCTGTCCAAAATACTACTTCTACTTTCATTGAAAACGAGAATTGCCCCGTATAGAATAATGTAAAAATTCATGTTAATAAAATGTGTTCGTTGTAAAAATGAGAGTTATTTTTCTTTTGAAAGAGTAGAAATATCTTTGAAGTAATTAAGATATTATTTAACCTTATTTTGAATGTGTTCATTAGCGATAAAAGATCCCATCTAATTTTACGAGTCAAAAGAATCTGATGTTCTAGCGTTTAAGTAATTTGAAGTTAGTTTTGGTTTTTGTATTACTGAATGCTGGTACAACACTTACAAATGTATTCTTCAAATCTGCAATATTACGGATGCTATCTTAACTCGCAATCACGGAAAAATGCTAGAATTCTACCTATCTTAAGGCTCGTGCTCACCAAGGCGACAAGATGCAAGCGACCAAAATTTGACCTCACCGCGGTCGCCTGAAACCGGTTTGCAGTTCGCCGCGTGGAGTAGCCCAACTTTCAACTTCAAGCGGTTTTTCACTATGCGTAATGCTATTTCTGACGTTTCGCTGTGAAGGGGTCGAAAAAATTTGGTCGCTTGCCTCTTGCATCTTCACGTCTCTCGCCTCGGTGGGAACGAGCCTTTAAAGCCGGGCAAGGATCCTACTTCACCCAATAGTTACAGACCAATCTCACTGCTCTCTACCTTCTGCAAAATCATCGAAAGAGTAATTGCAGATCTCCTAAATCAGGAGTCCAAGGACCTAAATATTTTAATTTCTCAGCAATTCGGATTCACGCAGGATCTCTCCACCACGCATCAATTGTACAATTTAACTGAGACCATCTCTGAAGGGTTTTCGTAGAAACAAGACACGGCGGCAATATTCCTTGATGGGGCGAAAGCCTTTGATAGAGTATGGATCAAAGGTCTAATTTATAAATTGATTCAGTATAACTTTTCTCCTTATCTTATAAAAACCATTCAAAATTATCTAACTGAGAAGAGCTTTATTGTCTCTAGAAACAACATTGACTCAAAAAGATGCAAGATTCTCGCGGGTGTTCCTCAGGGATCGATCTTGGGACCCTTCTTGTACAATATTTACACTAATGATATTCCACAAGACCACAGAATTAAATTGACACTCTACGCTGATGATACAGCAATTATTACACAAGGGAGGTACTTACACATTATCCAAAAAAACT
The DNA here is from genome assembly GCA_021605075.1 of Caerostris darwini. NCBI lineage: Eukaryota > Metazoa > Arthropoda > Arachnida > Araneae > Araneidae > Caerostris > Caerostris darwini. The sequence continues at coordinate 30,565 of BPLQ01013029.1, read as the reverse complement.
TACAAAATTATATTAATACACTTGAAATTTGGCTAGAAAAATGGAAAATTAAACTTAATGTCGCGAAAACTGAAGCAGTGCTGTTTACCAGGAAAATTGTCTATAATCCTCCTAACATAACTATTTATAATACTCACATTTCCTGGTCTAAAGAAGCTAAGTATTTAAGTGTAATTTTTGATAGACGTTTAACTTTTGAAGCTCATATTGACTACTTACGCGATAAATTTAATAATCAATTACGAAAATTTTATTCTGTTTTAGGCAAACATTCAATACTAACAATTGATCTAAAAAAACTAATCTATTTAGCTTATCTTCGTCCTATAATAGCATATGCGAGTCCAGTCTGGGGCTCTACTGCTCACAGCAATTTTCTCATTGGATTCAAAGATTGGAAAACAAAGATCTCAAAGATTGGAATACAAAGTCGTCCGAATGATAGTCGATGCTCTTTGGTTTTTTAGGAATAAAGAAATTAAACATGCTCTTTCAATGTCTAGTTTCCATGATTATGTTGTCAAACTCGCTCAAAATTTTTACACTTCTCTTAATAGCTCCGAAAATACTGTTATTAATCACTTAACTAAAATTGAATATGAAATTTCATTGCATAGCTTTCGTAAAAGACCTAGACATGTTTTAAACTTTAATAAGTAGACCGTTTTTTCATCTGTCTCTGGTCCTGGTTACTTTTGGTTAGGTTCGCGTTTGTTTGTTTCTGTAACTGCTACTGCGTGGGTGCTCTGCTGTGCATTGGCTCTAGGATCTCTTTAGGTTTTTTTCTTTTTTATTGTTTGTAAGTAACTTGCTTTGTTTTATATTGTATTTGTTTCTTTCTCATTCTATATTATCTGACTATTGTGCAATTTGTTTTTATTTTCATTGGGCTGTGACTGACTGCCACTGTTTTACATGTTCTGCTACTTGGAGGTCTGGTCGCTTCGCAACCAAGGTACTCCGTTCAATTACACCGATTCTCTCTCGAATTGCGCTCTTCCTATTGGCGGAAAATTTCGGAGGGTAAAAAGTATGTAAACTTAGCGGATAACCGGCCAAGTGGAAAAAATTGTGGAGCGAATTATTTCAGATCTTCTCAATCAAGAATCAAATGCACTCAATATACTAATCCCTCAGCAATTTGGCTTTACTAAAAACCTCTCTACAACTCACCAGCTTTACAACATAGTAGAAACTATTTCTGAAGGTTTCTCTTGGAAAGGTAATACAGCTGCAATCTTCCTTGACGTCGCAAAAGCATTCGACAGAGTTTGGATTAATGGATTGATTTTCAAAATGATTAAGTTTAAATACTCTCCTTCTCTTATCAAAATTATTAAGAACTATCTTTCTGACAGGTCGTTTGTTGTCTCGGTTGATAATGTGGATTCCAAGAATTGTAAAATCCTTGCAGATGTCCCTCAGGGTCGATCTTAGAACCGTTCCTATACAATATTTACACTAATGACATTCCACAAGATCACACTATTAAACTGACACTATATGCTGATGATACAGTTATTTTTACACAAGGGAGGAATATAAAAATTATACAAAAAAATTTACAAAACTACATTCATAAACTTGAACTTTGGCTCGATAAGTGGAAAATTAAGCTTAACGTCGCGAAAACTGAAGCAGTACTATTCACCAGGAAAAATAATTGTAATCCTCCTAACATCTTTATTTTTAATACTAACATTTCCTGGTCCAAAGAAGCAAAATATCTCGATGTAATTCTTGATCGTAGACTAACCTTTAAACCTCATACTGATTACCTCCGTAATAAATTTAATAATCAACTTAGAAAGCTTTATACTCTTTTGGGCACACTCATCACTAACCCTTGAACTTAAAAAACTAATTTACCTCTCCTACCTCCGTCCTATTATAGCATATGCGAGTCCGGTCTGGGGATGTACGGCTAACAGTAATTTCCTTGCAATTGAAAGACTCGAAAATAAAATAATTAGAATGATTGTGAGTGCACCGTGGTACTTTCGCAATAAAGATATTAAACACTTTCTCTCTATGCCTTCATTCCGCGAATACGTTGAAAAAATAGTGTCTAATTTTTATGATTCGGTTAACTGCTCTCAAAACACTGTGCTTAATGACATGAATATTTATGATTACGATATATCACTTCCTTCTAGCCGCAAAAGACCGAGGTTCACTATTAACATCAACAAATAGCTGATTGTGCAATTCTCTCCGAGTTTCAGTTTAGATTTTTTCACGGACTTCGCGTCGATGTCTGGTGTTTAGTCTACTTGCGTTTGCTCTGCGGTTTTTTTTTTTTTTTTTTTTTTCATGCTTCTGCTTCGGTGCTCTGATTTTGTTAGGGTTCTTTTTATTTATTATTATTTTTTTTAATCCTTCTTTTTGTTTTGTTTTTCTTTTATTTTTCTTTTGTTTTCTTTTTAATTCTGCTATGATTTCTATTTAAGTTAACTTGTTTTTGATCTAAATTTTAAGGACTTTAAATTGGTAATGGGCTTTGACCGACTGCCACTATATTTCATCTTGCTATTTGGAGGTTTGGTCGCTGCGCGACCAAGGTACTCCGTTCACGTGCACCGATTCGCCAAGTGGAAAACAAACAAAATAAAAACATGAAAAATAAATTATAGTTTAAAAAAACTAAAAAAAAAAATACGCTTTTAGAGTTAATCAGACTAAAAAGTAAAAAATAATTGTTAACATAAGAATAAAATGACTGACGAGAAAATTAATGTCATTGTTCCAAAAGCGTGGGGTGCTCGATATCAATCGTTATAATTTTTCACTAGTTTCATTCCGAAATGCAGAGTTAGTTTAAAAATGTCATACAAAGCACCCCACGCTTTTAGAACAGTGACATTCATTTTCTCGCCAGTCACTTTATTCTTATGTTAACAATTATTTTTTACTTTTTAGATTGATTAACTCTAAAAGAGTATTTTTTAGTTTTTTTAAACTATTAATTTTATTTTTGTCTACACACGAAGAATGGCTTTTTTTTATATTTATAAAACCTCAGGATTGTATTGATACAAATCCTGAGAGTGTTCATTTTTTCTGCACTCCAAGGTTGGTTATCTATGTGTATAAAAACCCCATGATTCTCTATTTCAACTTTTATTTTACACTCATGTCCATAAATTAAGGATAATGAAGTTCAGGCAAAGAAAGAGACAGAAGCAAAACAAATTTGACTTATTTATAAAGTCTATTTATTAAACAAAAGATAAAGAGCAAAAAAGATGCTATATGTTTGACATAATTAATAAAAATTGCGATTTTTACTCCCTGGAGCAAATTTCAAAAAAGAACCTATTTACAAAAAACAGTATAACATGATTAGTATGACGCTAGTTATGACGGTTAATATGGAGTATGTCTCCCGGACGATGCAATACAGGCCTTACAACGCCTAGGCATGCTGAGTATCAAATTATCAATCTGATCTTGGAAAATATTACACCACTCATCAAGCAATGCCCTCCGAAGCTCCGGTTGACAGGTGGGAGGGGGTTGATGGGCTGCAATTCATCGGCCAAGCATATCCCACACATGCTCTATTGGATTCAAGTCCGGTGAGTATGCTGGCCAATCCATATGGGTGATATCCTCCAATTGAAGGCATTCATCTACAATGTTTGCACGGTGAGGACGGGCGTTGTCATCCATAAACAGAAATTCAGGTCCCATGGCGCCCCGAAACAAACGTACATGTTGTTCCAGAATGACATCCCGATAGATGTGGCCTGTCATCGTTACACTCTGAACACGCAGTCCAGTTCTGGAACCAAGAATAATTCCTCCCCAAATGAGCCATCCTGCACCACCGTAACGGTGTTGTTCAATGGTGTTCTCTTGGTGGTAACGGGTACCTGGCGCTTTCCATATGAAAGTCTGGCAAGAATCAGACTGCAAACTAAACATGGGCTCGTCGGAAAACATCACACCAGACCACTGTTGCGGTGTCCACAATGCATGCTCTCTACTCCAGGTTAATCGCAGGCGACAGTGAGTTGCGGTAACTGGAACCCGTCTGACAGGCCTACGAGCATATAGACCAATGTGCCCTAAGCGTCTGTACACGGTCTGCCTTGAAACTGTCGTACCGGTAGCTGAAGAGACAGGTCTGATGCTGTGCTCCGTCTGTTTCTTTTGGCAGTAACTGCTAAATACCGCTCCTCATTCGGCATTGTAACTCGGGGGCGACCTGTTCTGTAACATCTACTCACATTACCATCATCTTGGAATCGTTGCCAAAGTCTGGAGATGACACTCTGGGCGATTCCAAGTTCCTTGGATACTTCCAGCTGGGTACGTCCACATTCTAGTGGTCCGATAATTCTACCACGTAAAAAATCATCGAAATGCTTCCTTTGTGCCATAACTATGCGGTTATTGCACTGAAAGACTTTTAAAGAGCTTGTGAGCAATTTTACTTCTTTGCCACCATTCCTTATATACCCCTCTCTTACACTCTCGTCATTGTGACTTACTATCCGCGTCATCTGGCGGTTTCCTGTAATTTGTATATTCTTTTTCAAGATGTGTGTGATAATTCTACAGGTGAAAATTTTATTTTATAGTTCAATTTCTGTGTGATTCTGAATTATCCTTAATTTATGGACATGAGTGTATATGAAAAGTGAAATAGAGAATCCTGGGCTTTCTGTTTTTTTAATTTTTCTGCTCTCCAAGGTTGGTGAATTGTATGTATAAAAAAATAGAACCCCCAGGTGAAGAGAACTCTTTTACCTTTCATTTATACGAAACGTAAAAAAAGAGAATCCTGCGGGTTCTATTTTTTTTAATATATATATATATGTGTGTAAGTTTTAGAAAAAAAAGGAAACAGGGATAATTTTGATTTATAACTTTTTTTATTTTATGCATAAATTTAGAGGTATAATCGGTTTAAATGCAAATTGTTTTTTTTTAACAAATTGTAATTTTTTTTAATTTTTACATAAATTTAGAGGTTGGTCTATAGCATTTAATAATTCACCATATAATTATTGGGGAAACTGAGGTTCTTGTGAAAACTGTGGCTCTTTCCACATAATTTGTGAAAACTGTGGCTCTTTCCACATAATTTGTGAAAACTGGGGCTCTTCATAGAGTTCTTGGGAAAAGTCTTGCACAAACGTTTTAAGAGAAGTGTTTGTAAACAATTCTAGGAGATTCAGCTATGCATTTGGGCTGCTTTAATAAAAAAATATCATGGAAATCTTTCATCTTTATGTATCAGAGGTCAATAAAATAAAATGACCCATCAAAAAATACATTTATCACAGACTGTCTTAAATTAAAAATAGCAATCTATTAATTTGAGATACTCAGCTATATATCTGGCATTAATGAAAAAAATACAACACAAATATCTTCCAACTTTAGGTACCAGAGATCAATAAAACAAACTGACCCATCAAAATTACATTCACCTCAGACTGTCATAAGTTAAAAAATAATAATATATTAGTTTGAGAGATTCAGCTATGCATCTGGGCTGCATTAAAAAAAAAACATGGAAATATTTCATCTTTAGGTACCAGAGATTAATAAAACAAAATGACCCTTCAAAAAATACAATAGATTAGCAGTGATCATACCATTGCATAACTTACAATTGGCAACTAAGTATTTTTAAGGGAAACCATCAGTAGGTTATCATAGTTTTAATTTGTTTAATTTATGACGTTACATTCCAAGAATCTTTACATTGGGTATGTTATAATACTCATAACTAACTCCAGTCATAACAAGTGGCTTAAGATTAGACACTTACGAATTTTTATTATATTGTGATACATGATTTTTAAAAAATATGTTTTCTGTAAGCTACATGGGCTTTTCATTCCAATATCTCTATTAAAAATTTTAGCAGAATTTTAATTTTTGTCCAGGTTTCCAGAAGTGTTGTGTTTCTTTTCCAGCTTCCTATCTTTTATAAATAAAATTCCTTTTCCAAATTCTGGGATTAGTTTGTTTGTAGTGATCGTCCGCTTTGCAGCTTTTTGTTTTTTTTATAGGCATTAACATGAGGCTAAGGTGTAAAGTTCTCGACCTGACACAGAGATGGCTTTCCAATACGCAAAAATTTATGTTTTCTGCCTGGGTGCATGTGTCATTAGTTCGTATGACAAGTTTCAACTTGTTCTCTCAATTAGTTTGTTTAGACGAATTTTTGCATTAGACGTCTTTCGTGTTTTTCGTTAAAATGGATAAACTTGAATATCTTGCGGTCATAAAATTTTTCGTTTTGGATGGATTCATCATCATAACTGGCTCGACAGCCCGTTGTGGGCCTTGGCCTTCTTTAAAAGATCCAGCCAGGCTGTTCTCCTCTTGGCCGTGGACCTTCAGTTTTTTATTTTAATTACCTCAGAGTCGAAACAGTCGGACCATCTCTTTTTCAGTCTTCTCCTTGATCGTTGTCCAAAAGGGATTGTATTGAAAACCTTCAAAAGCAGCTCTATCCTTTCCATTCTCATGAGATGACCAACCCATATCATTCTGTTCAGTTTAATAAATTTTAGGATGTCAATATCTCTAAAAAGTTTGTGAAGTTCAAATTTGTATCTTCTTCGCCAATTTCCATTGTCACTGATACCACCAAAAATAGTTCGTAGCACTCTTCTTTCAAAGATTGCCAACATTTTCTTCTTTACGTTAGTGACCATGTTTCAGACCAGAGACATATATGTTAATACTGGTCTTAAGAAAGTTTTGCACAGTAAAATTTTAGTACTTCTTTTAATCAGGTGGGATTTGAATAGATTAACCTTACGGAAGTTCATCCGAAATTGACAAAATATTCAGGGATTCTGATCCTTCCATGACTACCGTTAAAAAGTGGGCAGCTGAATTTAAACGTAGTCACACATCCCTCGAAGATGACTCACGTGAAGGACAGTCAAAAACCGCAACCACACCGGAAACCATCGAAAAAGTGCATGATATCGTGTTGGACGATAGGTGAGTGAGATAGCTGAGGCTGCGAGAATATCGAAAGAAAGGGCGTGAAACATCTTGCCCGCCCGAAGAATTAGGGATGCGAAAAGCTCTGCGCAAGATGGGTGCCGCATTTGCTGAATGCCGATCAAAAGCAAATGCGCAAACGATTTTCACAGCAATCTTTGGACCAATTCAATAGTGATCCGACCGATTTTGTGTGGCGATTTGTCGCCATGGATGGACATGGGTTCCCTATTACATGCCAGAAGCAAAACAGCAGTCCAAGCAGTGGGTGGAAGCCGGTGGTTCAATGCCATAGAAAGAGCAGTCGGTCGTATCTGCCGGAAAGATCATGGCCAGCGTGTTTTGGGATGAGAAAGGGATCCTTTTAATTGATTACCTTGCAAAAGACAAAACATTTACAGACGAAAATTACTCCAACCTTGTTGACTAGTTGGATGCCAAAATTCGCGAGAAGAGGCTTGGATTGAAGAAGAAAAAAAGTCATCTTTCAGCAGGACAACTCACCTGTGCACAGGGGTGAGCACCTATTCTTCTCATTTAGCACCCTCAGACTTTCATTTGTTCCCAAACCCGAAGAAATTTGTTTCTGGGAAGCGCTTCGCATCCAATGAAGAAGTTGAGAGGGCCGTACATGATTATTTTCACAACCTTCCAGACTCTCACTTTCGGGAAGGAATACTGTTGTTGGAGAAACGTTGAACAAAATGTGTTGAAGTCAAGGGAGATTATGCAGAAAAATAAAATCATTTTTTAACTGGAAGTCGCGGTCCTTCATTGTCAGGCCGAGAACTTTTCACCTTACCCTCGTATATTGATTCAGGTATACAGTTGTGATTAACAACTGGTCTGATTTCCAATCGATTTCTAGACGATTTTTTTTCTTTCTTTTACATTCATGATAACTTTTGTAGCTGAATTTATAAGTTCACCAATTTTTTTTTTTTTTTCTGATGAATAGCTGATTAAGGGTCTTTGCATTTATCAAAAAGAAAGGAAATTTTTTCTCCCCTTTTTTTACAAACTTGCTTTATTGAAAATCGTAGAGGCATTGTGTTTTGGTTTTGCTCAGGTCTAGTACAACGAAGAGTTTTCAGTATGTGATAATCGCAAGTTTAGTTCTTATAAATGATATTAATGTTTTTTATCTTATATATAGTATTAATGTTTTAGATTTCTTTTTGTTTTCATAGCGAAATCCTCAGTAAGCCTCTGCAATATTCTGTCAGCGTGGTTTTTCCTACATTTTAGACAGATTGTAAGGTTTTTTTTGTTGTAAATTTTTTTTTTTTTTTTTTTTTTAATAGAGAGCATTTGTTTTAGTATTTGTGGGTGAGTCAACTGAATTTTTTTTTTTCTGTATGAGAGTGTTTCTGCCTTTTTGAAAAACTGGGTTTTTTTGTTTTTCTTGATATGTTATAAAATTGGTACTCCAGCACACTTTTTTTAGACACATATTGGTTTTCCAGCACACAAATAAAATAGGTATAAAACGCATTTTTGCGGTTTCATAATGCCTATGTGTATTGGATGTCTACATAAATATATTCGTAAGAAAATTCAATTGTGTTTGTATTTACGATTGCCTCTCTCGAAAATTTAAAGAAAAAAAAAAATCTATGAAATTTTTTTTATCCCGGGTGGTTGGCTATTTGTTATGTCGATATGGGTGTCAATGTGCATTTATAAATATTTTTGTAATAAGGTAAAATTGTTTGTAATCATTATATACTTCATGCTTTGTTGTGGTATATTTCATGTGTCCATTGGAAGGGTGTATATGATGATCATTAGTTCTTACAAGATACGAATTCGATCTGTCCAAAGAATGTCCAGTTTCCGGAGGAAACATTTTTTACAACTATTGTGAATGAAAGTGATATTTTTGTGCTGTGTTTTAATTGGAGGGGTCTTGAGAAACTTGAAAAAGCCAGGTGGTCAAGAGAGAGAGAGAGTTTATTAAGAACAGCTAAGACTTTGTGAAGTTATATGTGCTCGCGTATTTATTGGTGGGGTGTCTCTTCCGAACGGAAACAGATTGCTTTAATGACGGAGGGGTTGATAAACACGTTTTGGGGAAAATGTGCAAAAAGGACTAGCCACTTCTTCGATCTGATTAAGTGTTGGCATTCATTACCGTCAATGAAAAGGCCTATAGGCCCAGAGGCGAATTTAATGAGAAAAATCCGGCAAAAAATGAATAAAGGGGCGTGTGGTCTGAAAAAACATTAAAAAAAATATACGAGTCCTAACATCTTTTTTTTGCACCAGCAGCAATTTTGTAGCAACTGCTTCTACCGTCTATTTATTTATTAGCTATTACTGTTTTCTAATAATTGATTTGATCATCATTCCTCCAACTCTCTGATTTGTATAATATCCTATGTAGTGTTTATTGTATTATATTGCTTTTAATTTTTTCTCTAATATCTTACCTAATGTTTTTTATATATTTTCGCATTTTATATTCATCCTTTTTAAATTTTTACTAATCAGTTCTGTTCTTGTAGGAATTTTCCCCTCTGTACAGCTTCTGTACCTCCAAAAGTGAATTTTGCAAAATTTTCTGCCCCATCTTGCGTCCATTCATTTCACCCACATCATTCCCAAACTGTATAGGGGCAACTCAGTTCTAGGCACAGTAATGTGGTGTGGTGTAGTAGCAGTTCAAACATCTTACAATAATGCTGGTACATGGTTCTCTACCTCAAACCCATTCCCTGCGCATATACCACAATTGCAGACAAGGTGAGGCATTTTCCAAAATAAGATTCACTTTAAACAAAGTCACATTTACTGGTATTGATTGCAGAGGGCGGCATGGCGGAAGCTGGGGACCCTGACGAATGGAGTTAAGCCCCATTGTCTAAAAATGGGGCCAACCGCAAATGGGGCTCTTCCTTGACAGTTCATCACCAAGGTTGGCAGGAAGTCTCTTGTCCTGGTCATCGACTAGGACAGGGGTCTCCAAACTAAGGCCCGTGGGCCAAATTCGGCCTTCCAATGTCATCAATCCAGCCCGCGACAACGAATAGCTTATTGTTGCTGTAATAAGTTGGATATAAAAACACATTAAAACACTAGAAATTATAGATAATGGCAGAAAAATTAAAACGGTTTGGCCCTTGGTACTTACTGGAGTAAACAGTATGGCTCTAAGGCTAGAAAGTTTGGAGACCCCTGGACTAGGAAGGGATGGGCAAACTATGGCCCGACGGAAGGTTCTATCCGGCCCGCGGATAAAATTTTAATTTGCCTGACTGAGGCAAATTAAAAAAATATATATTTATATATTATATATCCATCTCCTTTTCAACTTTGATAAAATATTTTTTTTCTTTCTTTTTTTCAAAGGACTGATGATTTATTTACTTTCTCTATTTTTGTTCCACAAAACATAAATCGACGGGAATAGCAAGCACAGACAGCTTTCAATCGGTAAAGTGGTAAAAGCGAAAGTTCTTTGTTAGTTATAATTGTAGAGTGGCGCCAACAAGCGTTATCTCTTTCTCGGGAAGCAGACATATGGGAGAATCCAATATAGGTGAACTGGACCTCATATGTGGCAGATTGCGTATTTTAAGCTCCAGCCAGCGGCTTTTTCTTTTGTCGCGAGTTCTAATATTATTGATTGCGTGTGGAAAGATAGCATTGGACATACACTGAAGTGACAAAAGTCATGGGATACCTCTTAATATCGTGTCGGCCCTCCTTTTGCCCGGCGAAGTGCAACAACTCGACGTGGCATGGAAACAAGTCGTTGGAAGTCTTCTGCAGGAATATTGAGCCATGCTGTCTCGATAGACGTCCATAATTGTGAAAGCGTTGATGGTGCAGGATTTTGGGCAAAAGACCTCTCGATGATGTCTCATAAATGCTCGATGGGATTCATGTCGGGCGATCTAGATAAGATTATTTTGGAATTGTCCAGAATGTTCTTCAAACCAATCGCGAACAGTTGTGGCTCGGTGACATGGCGCATTGTCAAAAAAATCCCATCGTTGTTTGTGTACATGAAGTCCATGAATGGCTGCAAGTGATCTCCAAGTAGCTGAACATAAGCATTTCCAGTTAATGTTCGGTCCAGTCGCACCAGAGGACCAAGTCCATGCCATGAAAAAACAGCCCACACCATTACGGAGCCACCACCAGCTTTGCCTTGCTGACATTTGGGTCCATGAGTTTTGGGTCTGCGCCAAGAACCCTAATCAGCTCTTACCAACTGAAATCGTGACTCATCGGACCAGGCCACGGTTTTCCATTCATCTAACCAACCGATATGCTCGCGTGCCCACGAGAGTCGCTGCAAGCGATGTCGTTCTGTCAGTAAAGGCATTCGAGTTGGTCTTCTGCTGGAAATAGCCCAAGAAAGCCAAATTTCTCCCCACAGTTCTATCCCTTGTACGTCCCACATTGATTTCTGCGGTTATTTGACGCAGTGTTGCTTGTCTGTTAGAATTTACGACTCTTTGCAGACGTCGCCGGTCTTGGTCGTTAAGTGCAAAACCACTGCGCTTCCATGGTGGGATGTTATGCCAGAAATTTCATATTCTCGGCATCTTGACACAGTGGGTCTGGGAATGTTGAATTCCCTAACAATTTCCGAAATGGCATGACCCATTCGTCTAAACTAACATTCCGCGTTTAAAGTCTGTTAATTCCCGTCGTGCGGTCATCATCACGTCAAAACCTCTTCACTTTTGATTTATTCCATGCGCATTTATACCTGTTCTACCTTGCTACTTCTGAAAATTTGCATATTGCTATCCCATGACTTTTACTTCAGTGTAAACATCAGTAGGTGGGGAAATTATTAAAAGTATAGCGTAGCTAGTGCTTGTTTGGATTATTCGTAAAATATTTAAAAAATTAAGTATATAAATATTTTTAAAATTTTAGAAAAATTTATCTTGGCCCGGCAAACTTTTCTTTCTTCGAGTTTTGGTCCGCGACCGAAAAAGTTTGCCTATCCCTGGACTAGGACATTTTGTACACGGAATGAGTTTGGGCAAGAGAACCATGTACAAGCATTATTCTAAGATGTTTGAACTCATATATATGAGTCCATTGTGTTCATTATTATTACAGTATGTTGTATATATATTGAAATATCTGATTAATGCTTTATAGAAATCACTTGTTTTAATAAAATGTTAATTGTATGGCATATTTATCCGCTTTTTTTAAATATATTAATAAATATATATTATTTATTTGCCTATAATCAAGAAATTTGCTTTTGATTTATTCCATGTGTATGTGTTACCTTCTTCAATATTTATAAGTCCCTGATGGTACCGAAACCAGTAGGTTTATATGTGGCATGAATTATTGCGGTTTTTCAGGCATATTTTTAAATGGGTTATTGCGCATTTTTAGGTATACTATTAAATAGGTATTGCGGAATTCTTAGTATTTAATTTATGCATTGGAAAGAAAATTGTAAATAGTAATAAATAGATATTATTTGTTTAAAATCAAGAAATTTGCTTTTGATTTATGTGTATGTGTTTCCTTCTCCAATATGTACAAGTCTCTGGCGGCATCCAAACCAGTAGGTTTATATGTGGTATAGGTTATAGCAGATTTTTAGGTATATTGATAAATGGCTTATTGCGAATTTTTAAGCATATTATTAAATGAGTTAGTGAGGTTTATGTGTATGTGTTTCCTTCTCCAATATGTACAAGTCCCTGACCGCATCCAAACCACTAGGTTTATATGTGGTATAAGTTATAGCAGATTTTTAGGTTTATTGATAAATGGGTTATTGCGAATTTTTAAGCATATTATTAAATGAATTAGTGAGGATTTTTAGTATATTATTAAATATATTTAGGTATATGCGAATGTTTAGTATATTATTATTATTAATTTGTTATTGTGGAATTTTTAGTGTTTAATGTGTGTATTGGGAAGACGGTTTAGCGTGTTCTTTCCAGATACGAGATATTCTTAGAAAGGTTTGAAGCGTTAATACAACGTTATACAACGTCTTTAAATAAATGATTTGATATATCGCATTTGTAACAAATTCGTGTTAAAGACACATTAAACACGCACACGTAAATTTCTTTACGTGTAAGTTTAACACTTACGTCATACTTACTAATTACATACACGTCATACTTACTATAACTTACGTTATAAAGAAACTTTTGAAATAAACAATAATTATTGCATTTTATTTTCTAGATTTTAGATTTATTTATTTTTTCCATTAACATGTGTCATTAACCCGTAATAAAAATCTCTTGTTCTTCAAGATGGCGCCAAAATGAAATATTTTACGGAAACCCGCATTTTATGACGTAAGTTTCGAGTTTAATAATAATAAATTATAGCTTAAAAACACTAAAAAACACGCTAATCAAACTAAAAAGTAAAAAATAATTGTTAACATAAGAATAAAATGACTGACAAGAAAATTAATGTCACTGTTCTAAAAGCGTGGGGTGCTTTGTATGACATTTTTAAACTAACTCTGCATTTCGGAATGAAACTAGTGAAAAATTATAACGATTGATATCGAGCAGCCCCCGCTTTTAGAACAGTGACATTCATTTTCTCGTCAGTAATTTTATGTTAACAATTATTTTTTACTTTTTAGTTTGATTAACTGTAAAAGCGTGTTTTTTAGTGTTTTTAAACTATAATATTTAAATGAGGTGCCGGTACGAAGGACTGGAACTATAGTTCTTAAAATAATTTAATTGGAGTAAAACAAAGGCTAAAAGTGAATATGTCGAGCCAGCCAGGATTCGAATAGGGAATTTCCTGATCCTTAGTCAGGCGCGTTATCCGCTGTCCCACGTAAGTTTGAATGTCTTAGGTACTTTTATTCTGCATGGGTTAAATTGCTCTTCATAAGTTAAAATAAAATCACTAATCCTGGCGATCCTAATCATGATGAGATAATAAACTTATCAAAATGTTTTATTGTCGTCGGTCCTTGATAAGTCTACAACGTTTAAATTAAATCTGATCGCTTAAAGTAGGGCAAAATCGAGCCCAAAGAGTCAGTTGCAAACAAACAAACATACAGGTGAAACTAATAAAAGCGTATTAAAAATGATTAATGATTGTGAGTGTACTACATACATAAATAAAACAACTAAGCTTGCAAATAATCGCAAAACTTTATTTAAAAAAAAAAATCAAATAAAAAATAAAAATAAACAATCATTCTTCACAAACAATAATAAATTTTATGATCAATTTATGAATTAGAAAGAAGAGGAAAATATTCGTAAATGTTACTTTCGATTAAGGGATGCCATTTGTTGCAAACATAAATATTAATTATCACAATAATTATTAGCACAAATACTAACTAGAGTTCAAATGGCAACTCTATAATCTTTTGCAGACAATTATGGCTGCACCCCCTTTAACCGAAAAATACCAAAACCCTTAATATGTAACATTTGTTTATAGAACAACAATTTATTATTATTTTTTTTAGCACAGCATTTTATTTATCTTTTAACCGGAAACGATTCTACTTTAATTAGAGAATTTTGGAATCTGAAACGGTTTTTGCCACTTGTTGGTTCAATAATTTGTTATAAAGGCAGGAGAAACATGTGTTTTTTTCCATCTAGTACATTTTTTGATCATGTTCGACAGAGGTCTTTTACTCATTTCGTGTTCAAATTCTTCATCATCAAGTGGCTTCGTGTCCATCCACAAACGAGACAAAGCTGCCAATGCTGGGAGATCATCAATCCATTCCAGCATTTTCTCAATTAAATTTGACTATTTTTTTTTTTTTTTTTACCGGAAACGATTCTAGTTTAATTAGAGAATTTTGGAATCTGAAACGGTTTTTGCCACTCGTTGGTTCAATAATTTGTTTCGTTCTAAAGGCAGGAGAAACATATATTCTTTCCATCTAGGACATTTTTGGATCTTGTTCGATAGTTCACTTTTACTGATCTCGAGTTCAAATTCTTCATCATCAAGTGGCTTCGTGTCCCTCCACACACGAGACAAAGCTGCCAATGCTGGGGCATCCTTAATCAATTCCAACATTTTCTCAATTAAGTTTGACGGCAAGTCATCTTGGTCAAGATGTAAAGATATGTTTTCAAGTAACACATCTCCATGGGACAATACATCTCTCAGATGAATACCGGTAAAGAGACCCGAAAGTTTCTTCCATAAAATTTTAAGTTCTTTTCTTTTTTTTAAAATATTGAAGCAATCGAAGAGAAGCATTTCCAATGATACCTGAATAACATGTCTTTTCTTGTATCGCTCGCGCATTAAGAAAATGACATGCTCCCTCACTTCCTCAATTGAAACGGAAGTGTGTAGACGTTTAATTTCTGGGTTTTCGTCAATCAATATATTTTTCAGCCAATCAATTCTTACCAATAAAAAATCTACTTTCTTGTTCAAAAATGAAAGAATGTTTCTATTTAAGGATTCAGAGCAATCGATATTTAATAATAATCTTCTGCCCACGGCTGTACATGAAAATTCTTCTAACTCGTCCATATTCGTTATCTTGTTAATATCATCAGCTGGTTTCCTATCTTGCTTGTTGCCTTATTTAATTCCTTTATAATTTTTTTGGATGACCATTCCGACATTTTTTGTTTAATGAGTCTCATATTATGTTTTGGCATTAATATATCATCAAGATGTCTAACTGCATCAACCGATTCAGAGTTTTCAGTCAAATTCCTTTCTAAATTTTCTTTTGCTGCTTCAGATTTTTTACACAAATCTAAACACTTTTGTTTTATGACAGCTATTTCGTCCAGAGAAAAAAAAGCAAAGTTTTTGATATTATTATGCAAGTTTTCAAAATGCGAGTAATCAAAGCTGTATGAATTGCCATTCTTTCCAAACAAATTGATAGAGGCGCTTTCAATATTCGAAAGATGATTATCTATTTGCGATTCGATCGACTTGTCAATATCTTTATCATTGTTATCCGTTAAGAAGTCAAAAAAAGATTGAAAATCAACTAAACTTAATTTATCACAAAATTTGCGTTTTAAAATGTAATCGTGCAAGTATTTTAAACATAAAGTTTCTTTTCCGTAACTTTCAACCTTTGACTTCTTTGATTCTTGTTCTTTGATTTTATTTCTCAAGGCGCTAATCGCATTACTTAAAATCAAGGACAATTTCGGTTCTACCGACGTAAAATAAATGCCAATTTTTTGTTCTCCGTTAGATATGGATTTGCGTAGAGGCTCAGATTCACTGGCGTACTGAAATTTGCAATTCTCGATTAAAAATTCTGCAACTCTCAATCCTTGAATTGAAATTATGTCTCGCAAAATAATAAGAATATGTTCAAAACCAGACTGTAAAGCGAGAAAGGCATCATCTTCTAAATTTTGCATTGCTAGCCACGATTGAGCTTCATAGTGAGAAAAGCAATCGTTACGGAGGCCACAAAGAATATTTACTAAACGAACAGGAAGATTGTCCCGTAGTAACATTTTTCCAAAAGTGTCATTTTTTGACACAATTAAAGTCTCACCCAAGACTTGTAAGGCACGTTTAATTGTTAAAACTTTTTTAACACGGCTTGACTCCTTTCTCGCAACTTCCAGGTATCGTTCAAGGCGTTTGATTGCGAATTCATCGTTGATTTCGGTATACGAATCAAATTTTTGTAGGATGATACGCATGATATAATCAGGATCGTTAAAATCTCCATCAGAATCAGATTCCAAAATACTCAATAATTTTTTATTTTTATTCAAAAATTCTAATCTGTAATTGAATGGTATAAACTTCGAGTCACATGACGTGGAGTTCGATTTGCATTGATTACAAAGACCACATTTCCGAAATTTGGCGTAACTTAAGATACATTTAACTAAACAGAACATTGCATCTGTGAATTCGGGCGTTTTGGTTGGATTGAAATATAAGATGTTATCAAAAATCGCAAGGCCTGTGAAATTGTCTACATCTTCATGATAGTTGCTGTATTTTAGATAATCATCAAATTTAATTTCCTTTTTGTTCTGTATGTAAAAATAATCGGCATAATTCTTTAGCACGCATTTAATTATTTCCTTTTTGGAATTAGGTTTCTCTATTTCACTTATGTCTCTTATCACGGCTTGTTGATATTTATTGAACTGAAAAATTTCAAGCCATGTTTTCGATTCTAACTCGAATTTCTGTGGGTTGGTTAGTTGGTGTTTATCAATAATGCCATAATCGCTCTCCAGTTGTCTGCCTACATATTCGAGAGCATTCAAAACATCTATATTTGGATTTCTCACGGACTTGCGTGATCTATGATGGCTATTTATTGCATAATTGTATAAGACGTACAACAAACGATTACAATTCAATTCAAAACAATAGAAGAATGCTGATTTTCTGTCATGTTCACAAACACATGGATTGGTATTGAAACCTGCATCAGCTAATCTCCATACTATATAGGGCGACTTATAAAGTTCCACAATCAAATCTTCCTGTGATGATTTGATTAAAGATATGAGAAAGTTATCCTTAAACTGTTGGTCTTGTGCTGTTACTTTATTTATAATATTAATACCTTCTTGACCTATTTGGTTTTTAACTTCCTTTAATATGATTTCCAAAATCGCTTTTCTCAACGGGTTTGCATAACGTATATCCATTCCGAAACTAAACTTTGCTTCATTTGGAGAATTCATATGTCTTTCAAATATCACAATAGTTGAACAAGCGCTTTGTTTATCCAAATCAGAGCTGGTTATCGTTTCAATTTGCTTGCTGTCCTTTCTGAGCACTTTTATATGGCAAAACAACATTTCAGAGGCAGCCTCTGTTAATCGGGAAGTTTCATCATTTTCCATTACATTGCTTACGTAAGTGCGCAATTTTGCTTCAATTTTTTTGATAAACTCTTTCACCCTTTCATTCATAAACAAAGAATTTCTGTTTTCAAACGGGTTAAATAATTCGATTTCTTTTATTTTCTTCAGTTGTTCTTCTGAATCTTCTGGGAATAAAATCTCTAAAATTAGTTTAATTTCACTAGTAGCATGGTGCCGAAATGACGCTACCCAAGCCAAAATTATGGACCACACTAAACTGGATTCTTCAGGAACAAAAATTTCCCAGATATCACTACAAGTTGATGGCACCTCATCACTGCTTGATGGACACCAAGCTTTCAAGTCAATAAGTTGTGGTGTTGGTAAATCCATTTGTTCTCTAGGAAAAAAACTCCAGTTCCATTTAAAACAATAAGGAAATTTATTATTGTAGAAATAAAGAAAATGACAGTTTATTTTGTAACATTATCGTTTTGTTACGCAATGCTTAATTGATTACTAAAAACCTTTTTTCATGTATATGCATTCAATTTTAAACTCTATGATGGAGGTAAATATGAGTTTAAAAACGAATTAATGAAGAAATAAAACTGAAATAGGAAATACGTTTGGTTTATCGTTACACAGTCATTTTGTTCACACTTTAGGCTAATTAGACAGGCACTTACAGTTTAACGGATAGGAAAAGACGGAGAGAGATCTTAAATTGATGAAAAACTAGTCGGTTTTACCTCTGTGAAACGCGACTAGTCTCAGTGCCTGACAGGACTAGTGTCATTTCGTTTAACAATTTTTAGAAGTAAAGCTAATGAAAACGCTTTTCACAGATGTTAAGATAAAAGAAATTAAAAATTTAAAAGAATGAAACTAATTTGCATGCAGAAAACACTGTAGCATTGCATGTTGCATTTCGCTATATGAAATAACTATCGGGGGCTCTGTTAGTGGATGTCTAATTTTGAAAATTTTGCGGTACAACATAATTTAGCGTAAGATGTAGAAAATACTGCTTAAAACATTAAATGTTGCATTTCGCTGTATAAAATAACTATCGGGGGCTCTATTAATGGATGTCTAATTTTGAAAAATTTGCGTTACAACGTAATTTAGCGTAAGATGCAGAATTTAACGTAAGATGTAGAATTTAGCGTAAGATGCAGAAAATACTGCTTAAAACATTAAATGTTGCATTTCGCTATATAAAATAACTATTGGGGGCTCTATTAATGGATGTCTAATTTTGAAAAATTTGCGGCACAACGTAATTTAGCGTAAGATCTAGAATTTAGCGTAAGATGCAGAAAATACTATTTAAAACATTAAATTCTGCATTTCGCTATATGAAATAACTATCGGATGCTCTGTTACTGGATGTCTTATTTTACATAAAAATTGCGAGACAACATAACACGAAAAAGAATTTCTAGGTAAAATATAAAATCATTACAAACTTTTAAATAACGTAAATGTAACATTATTTGAGACATTAATTTGTGGTATATTTTTTCTTAAAAACTGGTTTTGCCCGTCAGCACTTTTTTGGATATATAAAATAAACAAAATATAACGAAAATAAAATAAACAAGACAAGCACTGAAACTAAGACAACATTTAATTTAATGAAAGAGAGGGCAACATTTTTTTACTTGGCTAAGAAAAGGAGCAAATGCAAAAGTTTAAAAATCGCTCATGTATATTTCAGCATGATTAACTATAGGGTATTAATTAAAAAACAGCATTTAGTTCCTTAAAAGAATTATCAATATATCAATCAAAGTATTGTCTATTGATATAGTTCATTGCTAAACAATACAGTATCCATTGCAAAATATTGTTCATTGCTAAACAAAACAGTATCCATTACAAAATATTATCCATTACAAAGTATTGTTCACGGCTAAACAAAATAGTATCTATTTCAAAACACTACTGTGCCCAAAAAGTAAGACCAATTTTTTTCCCCCAAAATCTCCTTATTTATTCTTCCAAATTTATTTCATTGCCTTCAAAGTAATCCCCTCCGGACACAATGAACTTATGCCAATATTTTTTTCCAATTCTCAATACATGTTAAAAAGTCATCGGCAGGGATGACCTTCAAAGCATGCAGCGATTCATGTTGAATCTCTTCAATCGACGTCCTCGGGGTGGTCTGTTGAGTTTAGGGAATAGTCAAAAGTTGCACAGTGTGAATATGGTGGTTGTAGAACGATATGGTTTGAGTTTTGGCGAAAAAGTCACGAAGAATCAATGCAGTGTGAGCTCGCGCATTCAGTGTTTTCGGCACCATCGATATTTGACGCATTTGAGGCCCAAAACGGAATTGACCGATCCTTTTGAAATCCCAACATCATCTAATTGTAAATCGACGGTTTACAAGCACCTTTTTTTTTTGGACGCGAGCTTCGTCGGTTGAGGTGGATGGTCGACCAAATGGCTCTTCGTCTTCAACGCGTTCTCTGCCTTCTTTGAACTGTTTATACCACTTGTAAACATTTCTTTCCGATAAAGGAATGCTCACCGAATGCCATCTGCCAGATTCTATACGTTTCCGAAAACAAAATTGAATGCCAGTTCTTTTCTCATTTAATTCAGACATTTCAAAAATTGCCGGAATCACTTTTAGCGTCTCACAAAGCCAAGCGTAACTCAAACACTCATGAATATTTTGAAGTCAAATTTCACACAGATGTCAAGGACAGTGCCAGTAACGTAAAAAAGAAGTAAAAATTGAAATTCCAGAAGGCCCGGGAATTTTAAATTGAAAATTGATCTCTCCTTTTTGGACGCAGTAGTATGTCAATTCGCAGAATCTCTGTGAAATATCTCTTGCAAATTACTTTTTAAAAAAAACTTTAATACCTAATTCAAAGATGGTTGCAAAAATAGTTATTCACTGATAACTCACAATAGTTATTCACGTAAATAATTTATATTTGTAAATTAACTTTTCCATATTAAACAAATAAAATTATTTTGGTTTGTATAATATTCATCACATGAATAAAGGAATGACATAAACAATAATAAAAATAAACAAATAATTATTGTATTACTGAACATAAACTTTAATTTAAAGCAACAATAATACATGAATAAATTTTAGTAACAATTTTAATAACAGATTTTAAAAAAATAATTCGGCACAATTTTTACACTATTTCATCTTTTAATCATTTCACACAGGGATACACACACACACATATAAAATGATAGCTCACCTTTTTTCTAAATAAAACGCTATGCGTTCTTAAATAGAAATTTACAAAGCTATGTCGATTCAATTTTGAAGAAATTTACTTATTCAGCTTTATCCATCGCCATACTGAAAAATGATGTTTTGAACTTTTTTTTCAATACTTGATATTCAAACGCATCAATTGCAGACGATAACTTTATCTAAAACAATTTTCAAACATATGGAATTAGTGCAAACTAGTAAAATAAAATATTTGCAAATGCTTATAGTAAACAATGGACAGATTTGAAAAGACTATTAAATTATCATTAATTAATACAGTATAAAGTCACATAAAACAAGTATTATAAAAAAAAAATTTAAAAAGCCAATTCCTACTTGTTTTTCACTACATTGCAGAAAGTCCTTTATAAATAATTTTCATTCATTTTTTTTTAAAGTTTATCTGGCGCCATCTATTGGTAGATATATGCAACTTAAATCTAAAAAAACTAAAATTAATTAATTAAATTTAATTAATGAATTAATATTTGAAAAAACTGTGTTAACATCCAGTGTCATCCACTACAAGTTCAAAAAAATTGTATTTGTACTTGAGTGATTGATTAAAAAGTATTTTATTAACGATTGAAAATTTGAACAAGATATATATAGGGTGAGTGTGAGCTAATAGAAGGAATTGAAAAACTGATCTTTTTACATGCAAATTATAATAAATCTGCGTAACAAAGCAAAAGATTTGTGTGTCTATTTGCCCGAATTTCTTAAAAAATATAACACTTAGAAGTTAAATTTTTTCCCCTCTTTAAATTGATGCTTAAATAATAATCATTATAACTGTGGGCCTTGGCGTTCTTTAAAAGATCCAATTAGGCTGTTCTCCTCTTGGCCGTGGACCTCCAGTTTTTGATTTTAATAATATTAAAATCAGAGTCTAAACAGTCGACCCATCTCTTTTACGGTCTTCCCCTTGGTCGTTGTACAAAAGGGATTGCATTGAAAACCTTCAAAGCAACTCTATCACTTTCCATTCTCATGACATCACTGGTCCATCTAATTCTGTTCAGTTTAATAAATTTTAAATATCAATATCTCTAAAAAGTTTATGTTTATGTATTAATGTATTCAAAGGGAAAAAAATTAATCTTTTATATGTTACTGTTTTTAATTAAATAACAAAATCATATAAAATGCAATGTAAATAATAATTTTTTCTTCCACAGAAAAAACTAATTTTATTCTGTATAAATACATTAATCTTCACCTATTCTTCCACGATGCCTAAAAAGAAAAAAATTGTGATGTTTTGTAATGAAAATAAACTGATAATAACTTTTTCGTGGTTTTTGACACTGTACGAGATTTAAAAAAAATGCATTCAAAGGGAAAAAAATTAATCTTTTAAGTGTTACAATTTTCAATTAAATAATAAAATTATAATAATAAAATGCAATTAAAATAATAATTTTATCTCCCACAGAAAAAATTGATTTTATTGCGTATAAATTCATTATTCTTCACCTATTCTTCTAAGATTCCTAAAAATAACAAAAATCATTTTTTTAAAATGAAAATAAACAAATAACAACTATTTCGTGATTTTTGACACTGTACAAGATAAAAAAACAAACATTCAAAGGCATAAAAAAAAATAATCCTTTAAGCGTCACAATTTTTAATCAAATAACAAAATTATAATAATAAAATGCAATTAAAATAATAATTTTATCTCACACAGAAAAAACTAATTTTATTCAGTATAAATTCATTATTATTCCTATATTCTTTTATCTATTTCTATACCTATTCCTATATGATTTCTAAAAATAAAAATAAAAAATTTTTTTAATGAAAATAAACTGATAAGAATTTTCACGTGTTTTTTGACACTGTACGAGATTTAAAAAAAAAATGCATTCAAAGGGAAAAAATTAATCTTTTAAGTGTTACAATTTGTAATTGAAAAATAAAATTATAATAATAAAACGAAAATGAAAATAACACTTTTATCTCCCACAGAAAAAACTAATTTTATTCTGAATTAAATTCATGATTCTTCACCTATTCTTCAACGATTTCTAAAAATAACAACAAAATTATGTGGGGTTTCTTTAATGAAAATAAACTAAGAACTTTTTCGTGTTTTTGACACTACGCCAGATAAAAAAAAAATGCATTAAAAAAGAAAAAAATTAATCTTTTAAGTGTTACAATTTTTATTTAAATAACAAAATTATAATAATAAAATGCTATTAAAATAATAATTTTATCTCCCACAGAAAAAACTGATTTTATTCTGTATAAATTCATTATTATTCCTATATTCTTCTATCTATTACCATACCTATTCCTCTACTATTTCTAAAAATAACAACAAAATTATGTGGGTGTTTTTTTAATGAAAATAAACTGATAAGAACTTTTTCGTGGTTTTTGACACTATGGCAGATAAAAAGAAATGCATTCATAATGGTAAAAAATATTAATCTTTTAAGTGTTACAGTTTTTAAAATAACAAAATCATAATAATGAAATGCAATGTAAATAATAAATTTTATCTCCCATAGAAAAAACTAATTTTATTCTGTTTTTTTTTTTTTTAATGAAATTAAACTGATAAGAACTTTCACGTGTTTTTTGATACTGTATGAGATAAAAAAAAAAAAAAAAAAAAAATAACAATAAAAAATAAAAATAAAAAAACTTTCGAAGGGATGAAAAATTTATTGTTTTTTAAGTGTAAAAGTTTTTAAGTCATAAAAATTACAGACAGACAAACAAACACGTTTCTTGAATTAAATATACATAGAAAATTAAAATTAAATGCAAAGAAAGATAAAAAAATTTCTTATTACAAAAAATTTTTAAGGTCATAACAAAATAAATTTTTAAGAACTAAATAATTATAGAATAATAATAATAATTCAACGAAATTTATGACAGAAAACTTTCCAACTTACTTTTTGCGGTAAATTTATATAATTCCGTAAGCTGATCAATAATTTTGCAGAATTTTTTAGCAGTTATAAAGCAAGATGAAGTTTTGCGACCGACCATAGCAACTAAAAGACGTAAAATGAACTAATTGGAATACGAAATCACAACCGAAACAGTTTTGGTTCGTATACATACGTCATCAAAACGTCATCGAGCAACTTGTTGATTGGTGGTGGTTTCGTTGTGACCTATTTTCTTTTGTACGGGACATGACATGTTAACTGAAAATACAATAATACCTCTTTAAGTCGAACCTCGATAAGTCGAAAACCTCCACAACTCGAAAAATTTTTTTGTTCTTCAAGCCCCAAAACATCCATTACTCGAAATTTCAACCCTCTATAAGTCGAAATAATTAGTCAATCCCCACAAGCCATTTTGGTATATATTTTCCCTCCGTAACTAAAAAAAAAAATATAAAAAAATTTGGACCTCTGTATCTCGAACAATAGCAATGTTTGATTTTACGATCTTTTTTACAACCTTTACAACTCGATCATTTGAAACCAATTACCTCTATACTAGGTAAAAGAAAAGTAAGTTACCGACTTTTAAGGATTTGCCGACAATGCACGGCATCGTTTCTTAGTAAACAATGTATGAGTATATAGTAAATAGAATAACCAATTCTATGAAATAGCAACTCGGAAGAAAAAGAATTTTCTGCCCTTTATAGCTTAGATCAGGGGTCTCCAAACTTTCCAGCCTTAGCGCCATATTGTTTACTCCAGTAAGTAAGTACCAAGGGCCAAAATCGTTTTAATTTTCGGCCATTATCTATAATTTCTAGTGTTTTAATGTGTTTTTCTTATCCAAATTATTACAGCAACAATAAGCTATTCGCTGTCGCGGGCCGGATTGACGACACTGGCCGAATTTGGCCCACGGGTCGTAGTTTGGAGACCCCTGGCTTAGATAATGCTATAGATAGAGAACGATCGAATTGCCTAAAGCAAAATAAATAAATAATTATAACTGACTTTTTTTAATATATAATATTTTTAATTTTAAGGTTGTTTCGGAATTATTTTGATTTTTTATTGTAGTGCATGATATAATTTTTAAGTTGCAAATAAACATGTTTATTACGTCTGTAACTTGAATTTTTATTTATTTTTCCTCACTAACTAAGAATCTAAACCTCTACAAGTCAAATATTACCTTACAAAATCAGCGTAAGTCGAAAACTCTGTAACTCGAATTATTTGGCGTCTCCCTTGAAGTTCGACTTACAGAGGTTCTACTGTTGTTAAATCATAGAAGAAATAGGTGAAGAATAACGAATTTATACAGAATAAAATTAGTTTTTTCTGTGGAAGGTAAATTTCTTATTTTCATTTCATTTTAACATTCACGATATACTTTCCGGTGGACTATCTTCATTAACTAGTAATAAATATTTGTAAAAACACTTTTACTAATATTTAGTTGGATACTAAATAGTTAAAGTTTATTCATTTATTTCTTCAGATAATTCATTTTCGTTGTTGATTTATTATTTATTTGTTTTTATCTATTTTTTTCACCATATAACAGGTTTTTATCTAGTTTCCGTGTATTGCATAACAAAATTTTGTTGTGCATTTATTGAATGGTTGTGATATTTTCCTTTTCGTTATTTAATTTTTTAACCCCTTTTTTACTTTTTTCAATTCCTACTATTAGTTCACACTCTCTTTATACATATTTATATATCTTGTTCAAATTTTCAATCGTTCATAAAATATGTTTTATTCGTCCACTCAAGTTCGAATACATTTTTTGAAACTTGTAGTGGATGACACTTGATGTTAATACAGTTTTTTCAATGTTAATTCATTAATTAAATTTAGTTTTATATGGGAGAAAAAAATTTCTCTTATATATGATATTTAGCAGGATCTAAATTTAGGAATAAATACCGTCAGTGGCGAAGTGTGTAGATCGTTAGAAAAGAAATTTCTTTTTTAGTTTTTTTTTTCATTCTGGGTTCTAGTTTGAGTCAAGGAGGCAACAAAATTGAAAATGAAACATGTGAATAAATTAGTGAGAGAGATGGAAAGTGTGTATGTGAGAGAGAGAGAGAGAATTTTTTCTGACTAAAAAAAATGAATGAAAATTATTTATGCAGAACTTTCTGCAATATAGTGAAAAAAAAAAGTAGGAATTGGCTTTTTGAATTGAATTTTTGAAATTTGTTTTTCATAGGTCATATTTAATGTTATATATGTATGCAACTTTTAATATTTTTATGATGTATTTCAGATTTAATGTTTATTTTTACATATTTTTCATTATGCATAGACATATTGGGTGCGATTGAATTTTTATTTATTTATTTATAAGTTGTAATGGATAAAGAAATATTTAAATGCGGTAAAAATGTTTAATGCCCTAATATTCAAACATTTTTTTTGTGCCTTTTTTTGTTTGTTTTTCATGGATATTGGTTAATTTTATTGGTTTATTTAATTTATTTTATTTTAAAATTATATCAATATCAGAGCGTTTTAAATTTAATATTTACTAAAAATATTATTTTTGTAATTATAATTATTCAATATTATTGAAATATAACATCAACTAGCAGTAAATATATATACTACTGTGCCCAAAAAGTACGACCAATTATTATTTTTTTTTTTTCGAAAACACTTTATTTGTACTTCCAAATTTATTTCATCGCCTTCAAAGTAATCCTCTCCGGACACAATGCACTTATGCAAATTTTTTTCCAATCCTCAAAGCATGCTAAAAAGTTATCGGCCCGGGATGGCCTTCAAAGCGCGCGGCGATTCACATTGAATCTCTTCAATCGACTCAAAACGATGGCCCGGAGTGGTCTTTGAGTTTAGGGAATAGCCAGAAGTCTCACGGTGTGAATACGGTGGTTGTGAAATGATATGGATTTCATTTTTGGCGGAAAAGTCTCGAAGAATCAATGCAGTGTGAACTGGCGCATTCATTGTTTGCTGTAACAATCGAGATTTGACGCGTTTGAAGTCTAAAATGGAATTAACCGATCCTTTTGAAATTCCAACATCATCCGCAAGGTTTTTAATTGTAAATCGACGGTTTGTAAGCACCAAATCTTTAATTTTTTGGACGTCTTCAACGCGTTCTCTGCCTTCTTTGAACTGTTTATATCACTTGTAAACATTTCTTTCCGATATAGAAATGTTCAGCAAATGCCTTCTGCAACATTCTATACGTTTCCGCAAACAAAATTGAATGCAAGTTCTTTGCTCAATTAATTCACAAAGCCGAGCGTATCTCAAACGCTACGAAAATTAATTATTATCAATTTTAAATTTCATAACTAAAGTTTGTATTCGCCTTTCTTTGTTAGTATTGTATCACAGATGTGAAGAAATAAAACAGAATCAGACATTGAATATATTTGTACATTATGTCAAAATATCAAAAATGAAAGTGTATAAAAACCAAACAATAAATTTTACTGTGATTTCTTATTGGTGATAATAAAATTAGCAGTGAAACGAATTAATTTGAAAATTCTTGGAAAAAATGAGCTTTGTATCAGGCATTAATATATAACTTTAATTTATATATAACTTTATTATATAGCTTTAATTTTTCTGATTTCATTGGAAAAAATGTCTTGATATTATGAAAAGAATTAATAATTATTACTGTATTATATAAAACGCATATATACATATGTACATATATTATTATGTTATAATTCTTATTAGCACATGAAATTAGAAATCTATTTACACTTCTTTACAAATTTATGTTAAATAATATCTTAAAATACTGAAATTTTAATTAGATTTGAAAATTTTAGATGATTTCTATTACATTTAATGTTTTGTAAGCGACATATGAACGATTTATTATTTGTATGTAATTCTCATTCCATATTTGGTGATATTCAGGGCCGGATTTAGATGAAAAGAGGCCCTAGGCTATTCCACTTATGAGGCCCTTTCACCTCCCATTTTTAAGTTTGTAAATTACATGAGAGATAATAAAATACATCATTACTGTGATATATATCAATATGCTAAATGAAACATATTGTGATTGTGTACTAATCTCTATAAAAAATGTGGCACGGATAATAACTAAAAAAAAAAAAAAAAAAAAGGCGAGAACGCTTATTTGGACATTTATTCTCAGCACCCTATATGGTACTTGTAATAATAACTAATCAAATGATCGTGTACGTAATCCTAAAATATGAAGTAAGTCTGTTCATTTGTCTGTTCCAATCTGCACTTTATTTATGCAAGAACAAACCAGAGCTTAGTAGCATAAGGCACGTCAATATTTGCCATAGCAATCAGTGAACGTATGAACTATATTTTGGCGCAATTTAAGTGTATACAAACGAACAGACCCAATGAGCCGAACGCGTTGATCTTAACCAATACATTTTTATGTTTTATTATTAGTCATATGTGTAGAATGTCTCCTTATTTTCGATTCAGTGTTTTAGTGTTTACTGTTTTTAGAATACCGTAATTCTATTTTGCTAACAATTTTTCAATAATTTGCTCAAGATGTTAAATGAAACGTTGTGATTGGTACTAATCGTTATAAAAAATGTGGCACGGATAATAACTAAAAAAAAAAAAAAAGGCGAGAACACTTATTTGTGACATTTATTCTCAGCAACATTATATAGTGCTTGTAACAATAACTAATCAAACATAACACACAACATTTACAAAGAAACAAAATTCAAATAATAAAAATCTTTGACTACGTAAATAAAATATGCAATAAAAATTAGATTTTCTATCAAATTAAATTAAATATATTCAGTACATTGAAGATTAAAGCAAATTCAATTCAGATAAATTTATTTCATAATAATTCGCATTTAAAGTTTAAGGTTGAATTATTATGAATTTAATATTTTAAACGAAACCAAATCAATAAACCAATGATCTTAATCAAATACATTTTTATGTTTGTTTATTAGTCATATGTGTAGAATTTCTCTTTATTTTCTATTCAGTGTTTTAGTATTTACTGTTTTTAGAACAGTGTAATTCTAATTTTGCTAACAATTTGAATGTAGGCCCCTCTTGATCTTGAGGCCCTAGGCTGAAGCCTAGTTAGCCTATAGGAAAATCCGGCCCTGGTGATACTATTCCTTAGGGGGTAGCAGAACTATCAAGGGGGGATATCATAGCCTCAACAATGTTTGGGGGAGGAGCATTTACTAAAAATAAGGAGTCAGTGATAGTATTGTAGAAAATGCTGTCGATGTAGAAGCTTTTGATTTGTTTGCCAAGTGAACTCTTTGCTTGACTGTAACCGTGCTTCGGTTTAAGAATTTTTCTGGCTTGACTGTAGCACTTTCTTGTTGGTAGTTGTCCGTGTTAGATGCAGTTTCTGTATCTGTATGTCTATAATTTTTCAATTGCTTCTATTAGCTCACACTCTCCCTATATATATCTTGTTCAAATTTTCAATCTTTAATAAAATACTTTTTACTCATCCACTCAAGTTCAAATACATTTTTTGAAACTTGTAGTGGATGACATTTGATGTTAAAACAATTTTTTCAGATATTAATTCAGTAATTAAATTTAATTAATTAATTTTAATTTTTTTTTTTTTTTTTAAATTTAAGTTGCCTATATCTACCAATAGATGGCGCCAGATAAACTTTAAAAAAATGAATGAAAATTATTTATAAAGGACTTTCTGCAATAGAGTGAAAAAAAAGTAGGAATTGACTTTGAAAATTTTTTTTTTTATATTACTTGTTGTGTGTCATGTCGTCATTAAATAAAAGTATTGTAAATACATTTTTAAATTAACTCTCTACTAATTTTTTGATGGGTAATTGTGTTTTATTGGAACCTAAAGTTCGAAGATTTTTGTGTTGTATTTTTTTATTAATGCAAGCCAGACTTACATCTGATTGTCTTTCAAACTAATAGATCGTGATTTTATAACTTATGACAGTCTGGGGTGAATGCCCCCCCTGTTTTATTGTTATTCCTTTTAGTACTTGCTTTTTTATCTATTTAGCGAAATATAACGCATTTCTAATTTCTGATAAAATAATAATTTCTAAGATCTAATTTCTTAAATGTTTTAGTGAAGTAAATGTCTAATTGCAGTAAAAGTCTAAATATAAAAAATATGGATGCAAACTCCAATCATTGCGTAACGATGGCGCCATGATATTTGGCACAGTAAAAAGTTTAAATCCCACGAGTCCCTTTAACAGAAAAGTACTTTTATAATTCCTATAACTATTTTTCAATTCCTTCTATTAGCTCACACTCTCCCTATATATATATCTTGTTCAAATTTTCAATCGCTAATAAAATACTTTTTATTCATCCACTTAAGTTCAAATACATTTTTTTTTAACTTGTAGTGGATGACACTTGATGTTAATACAGTTTTATCAAATATTAATTCATTAATTAAATTTAATGAATTAATTTTAGTTTATTTTTTAGATTTAAGTTGCATATATCTACCAATAGATGGCACCAGATGTAAGAGGAAAATTTCAACTTTATTTGTAAATGACTTTTCTCCAATATAGTGAAAAAAAAGTAGGAATTGACTTTAAAAAAGTTTTTTATAGTACTTGTTTAACTATATTCTTGTA